>JAHDVE020007791.1:0-41690 GCA_022606495.2 Halesus radiatus
TTCACCGTATTTCACCGTAATTAACCTTAATTCACCGTAATTCCCCATACATTACCATAATTAAACGTAATTCACCGTACTCCACCGTAAATCACACTAATTCAACATATTTCAACTTAATCCACTTTAATCACCGTAATTCACCGTAATTCACCGTAATTCACCGTAATTCACCGTAATTCACCGTAAATCACCGTAAATCACCGTAAATCACTGTAATTCACCGTAATTCATCGTAATTCACCGTAATTCACCGTAAATCAGGAGAATTTTCCGTATTTCACCATAATTCACTGTAATTCAACATAAATAACCGTGATTAACCGTAATTTACCATAAATCACCATAATTCAAAGTAATTCACCGTAATTCAAAGTAATTCACCGTAATTCACCGTAATTCACCGTAATTCACCGTAATTCACCGTAATTCACCGTAATTCACCGTAATTCACCGTAATTAAACGTAAATCGCCGTAAATCATCAGAATTTTACGTAATTCACCTTAATTCATCGTAAATCAGAAGAATTTATCGTATTTCACCGTAATTCACCATAAGTCAGGGTACTTCACCGTAAATTCACCGTAATTCACCGAACTTCACCGTAATTCACCGTAATTCACCGAACTTCACCGTAATTCACCGAACTTCACCGTAAGTCAGCAGAATTTTCCGTATTTCACAGTAATTAATGGTAATTCACCGTCATTCACCGTAGTTCACCTTAATTCACCGTAAATCAGCAGAATTTTCCGTATTTCACCGTCAATCACTGTATTTTACCAGATTTCGAAATAATTCAAAAATATTTACTGTAATTCACCTTAATTTACGGTAATTCACCTAAATTTACCGAGCACAATTTTTCGTATTTCAACGTAATTCACTGTAATTCAACATAAATAACCGTGATTAACCGTAATTTACCATAAATCACCATAATTCAAAGTAATTCACCGTAATTCAAAGTAATTCACCGTAATTCAACATAAATTACCGTAATTCATCGTTATTCACCGTATTTCACAGTAATTCACCGTTAATCACAATAGTAAAATAATTTAAGATTACATTTGAAGATTGTTAAAATGACGCCAATATGACGCCATGAGACTTTCCTCACTTCTTAGAGTAGATCATTTTAATAAAAATCATTATATTAATCATTTTAAAAAATCGATTTTTTCAATACTCTACCTACAAATAACCAAATACAATCAAATTTATATTGGCTGATTCATCATTTGCTGTTCTGTATGAATACATCTATATATTTTTCATTGAAATTCATCATCGTGCTCTGTAAATCTCCTGTATAAATGTAGATAAATTAAATAAATAATTAGCAATATGAATGATAAACCTTATGATGATGCTAAACACCTTTCAAACCAGTCACGGTTTCAATTTAGGCCTTCTACTTGAAGGATAATGTTAACAAAATAATTTTTAAAAACAAAAATGTTGTGCACCTAATAAGATATTAGAATACCCAAGTTCTACATTATATAAACAAACAAAGAACAATAAAAAAGATAAGAGAAGCGATAGCGATAATAAGAGGTCTTATCTGAACATTGCACAAACTTATTAGTAAACACACATTGTATCTATGTAATTTCGTGATAATTCTACAATTAACAATATCCATACCCACCTCCTAACTAACAAAAAAACACGCTATTTTGCGTATAGGGATAGGCAGAGGGATGGGAGGCCCCACAACTGAATCCGATCACACATTATAGATGTAAATTATCTTTAGCTCTGTGATTCAAGTATTTTATCTATTTAATCATGCAATGTTCTGCACATCCCCGACTTCTTCTATTAACACTTCTTTATTTGTATATTTTAAAATATATTTTTAATAACCATCTAGATTTTCCAATTCAAGACAGGAATGATATTAATGGTCAGCGCCTAAAAATACGCACTCTGTCGTCTGCTAACGCAAGAAATACTATGAATGATTTTTCTGTAAATTATATACGGGTAGTTGGGGAAATGCATAAGGTTTCAAAAGACAACAATCTCCCAACTGTAATATTTTAAATTCTAAATTAAATATGCACTGTAATTTTAGGTAAAATATTAAAATTGCCTTCACCGGCACTTCAACTGCACGTATTTTCAGATATTTTGGTATGTATTTCATAGAATTTAAAAGATTACAGTTTGATGCTTTTTGTATTTTGAAACCTTATTCATTTCTCTAACTACCTGTGTGAAACTTACATGTAAATCATTTGTAGTATTGCTTAAGTTAGCAAACCATGAAGTGATGTTTAGGACTGATTATTCACGTTTTTAATAAAATTTGGAAAACATAAGATTGATCCCATCTTGAACTATTATTGTCTGTGAGAAGTTACAATTTCAGTACTGAATACTGACAGTATTGAATAAGAGTGAGTAATTTATTGAAATATATGGATCTCAGCCTGACAAATCCAATTATGGCAATAACTCAAAAGGTCATTTTTGGACTTACGTGTATATATATATGTCTTCAACTGGTGCATCGATATGTAGTGGAGAACACTATAGGTCTGAAGGTTTGTGCGATAGCTCGGCAGCTTAGCAGACACCCATTTAGCGGAAGGTTCTGACTTTAAGTTCAAATCGCGTCAATAACCCCTTTTCTTTTCTGTTTTTCTATTACGTGTGAATCAATGGTTTTTAGAATCGTTTCAATATTTTATAACTATCTAATTTATTTCTTTTATTTTAGGCGAAATTGCCAAAAGGAAGAGTGGTGAACAACTATGGACTGACTGAGACGACTGGAACGATTATCGTCCCAATAGGAGAAAAGCATATTCCTGGCTCGTGTGGGAAACTTCTCCCCTGGGTCAAACACAAGGTAAATTAAAATCTCCCGTACAAATTTATTTATAATGTCTATAAAGAAGAGTAATTTTCCCACAATGTTTAAAGAGTCAATTATTATAAATATATATACATACCTGGTTAATAAAAATTATGTTTGTAAACTACAGACCAATTTCAATACTCGATTTTTAAGTACATATTTAGTAAATTACTTGTGGGTATTGTTGATGATCAAATGTAATATAACAATTTCTTGTTCGCACCGTACAAAACCAATTACATGGGTTTTCGTGAAAACGAACGAACTTAGCAAATTATGTGGAATTTTTAATGAGCAATTTTTTTAAAAAATTCTTTGGAACTTTAGGAAAAGATGACCGGATGGTCGAACATTTCGATGAGTTTCGAACATTTCGATGAGTGAGAACATTTCGAATGAGTGCCATCTGTGAATGCTTTACGTTAAGGAAAAAAACATTAATCGTTTATTAAGCTGTACTTACGTAATTTCAATTTCACTACATTCCTTGAATTTGGTCTATTTTTTTACGCCATTACGAACATCATTGTTCTATAGTGTTTATTTTTATATATTTTTAAAAATAATATGTATTTTTTTAATTTCTTTTAAATTTTTTATTTTAATTTCTTTTCATATTTTTTATTTTCATTTGGGATAACATACATACAGTATATAGTTTTACAAATTAAGTTACTTTGTGGCATTAACCAGTGAAGTTTCCACTATATAAAAATATAAAATATTGAAAATTTGTAAATGAAAAAATTAATGGAAAGAGAATAAAAAATAGAAAAGTGAAATTGAAAAGGAAAAAGTGCATAATAAAATAAATGATCTAGTTTCTTAGAAACAACGAATAAAACAAATTGAAAATATGCACATAGATAACGTAAAATCCAATGACTAAATAAAATTCATTTTAAATCTAACAATATAAAAAGAATATAACACATAGCGGGGGTGGGGAGCTATAACTAACCTCGTGATTTAATTTTTTCTGATATGAATTTACTAAATTTCCTGAGGATAAATGGAAAACACAGCGTCTGAAAAGATGTTGTATTTTGTGCATATTCTTCTGAAAAACAAGTGTTTTGTGTAGTTAGTTTTTAGGCGTGGGATGTGGAATAGTTGATTTGAGCGTGTGTTCGGCGCTGGACAGTGGAAATGAATGTTTTCTAGAAGGTAGTAATTGTCAACAACATTGTTAATGATTTTGTAAATGAATTTTTGGTCGGATATGTTTCTTCTATCTTCTACTGCTTATGAATTACGGGATGCTAATGAGTCTTTTTGGGGTGTTCGATAGGACTTGAAATCTAAGTGTGTGAGAGCCTTTTTTTATTCTTTCTAAACTTTCAATGTATACATTATATTGCAGATTCCAAATCATTGATCCAAATTCTAATATTGCGCGAACAAATGAGATATATATTATTTTCATTACATGTGGTGCTTTAAATGGTTTATTCACTTTTATGATGATTCCTAGAAGTTTGTATTTCTATCACAGATGGAATTTATGTGTGAGTGAAAAGACATTCCGGAGTCCATTATTATTCGAAAATTCCTTACTTCACTACATGTTTTCAGTTCTACTAGAATATTAGAGGGTTAATGCATCTGGTGAAAGATATTGTGTTTCATTTTTCCAGGTTAAGAAAGAGTTGGTTGTTTGCGCAATATATTCCAAACCTATTAATATCCTCCTGCAATTCTAGGCTGTCACTAATATTTGTGACTTTTTTGTAAATTTTAGTGTCATCAGCAAAAAATTGGAATTTGGAGTTTTTTAAACAACTGCCTATATCATTGATATTCAAAATAAACAAAAGAGGTCCGAGATGTGATCCTTGGGGAATTCCCGATGGTGTATTATAATAGCATGAAGAGAAACCTTTAGTTCTAACTGATTGATATGATTTGATCCATCCAATAAGGTCCCCACTAGTCATGATTTGTAACAGCTTCTTCATAAGTAGTTCGAAATTATTTTTATTGAAGGCTTTTGAGAAATCAATATAGATGGAGTCTGTTTGATTTTTACTATCCATAGAGTTTAAAATAAAATCTCTGTACTCCAGCAAGTTTGTCTCGACTAACAGTTTTCTGAAAAAGCTGTATTAATTTTTGGATATAATTGTTTGTACTGCTGGAAAAAGTTGATCGAGGACTATGTTGTTCATGATCTTGCTGACAATTGGACGTTTGGAGATGGGCCTTTAGTCGGTGATGTTATTTTTGTCCCTGCTTTTGTGTATTGGTATAATGAGTGCTTGTTTCCAAACATTGGGGAAGTTGCCTTCCTCCAATGACATTTTGAATAGCAAAGAGAGAGGATAGGCTAATTGCTAAAATATCGATGGAATTAAATCGGATCCTGCACCTTTAGTTGGATCAAGTGTTTTTATGTAATTATTTATACATCATTGGTTGAAATCAATAGAGTGTATATGCAGATTAAAACTGTGGTCATTATTTTCATAATATTTTTTTTTTTTATGTGAATACCCCACAATAGTCCCAACTGCTCCCAACCGTCTGGAGCCAGTGAGACTATGGCATCCCCAATTGGGGAATGTTGTGAGGCTGATGGTATTGGGGAGGGGAAGAAGAAGGGGGAGAGGAAGTTGGGGAAATACCTGGCTATTCAGATCTGGTCACCAAACACGGTTAAAAGCCATTTCAAGCAACGTTTTAATTCTGAATGGTGGTCTTTCACCAGGGCGATACTGAGAGTATCTTGCACCCTGGAACGTGTGCAAATATACCATATATTATTTTAATTGATTATTTGTGAAACAACACAAATTAATTAAATAAAATTTATTTGCACACGCCGGGATTTGAACCCGCGACCTTCGGATTCGTAGTCGAGAGCCTTACCCCTCGACCACGGAGGCCGTCTACCATAATAACTAATTTATAAGATTGAGGCATGGATTGGAATGTTCAACAAATACTAATCAAAAGTAATCTCTAAAGTGGTTGCATATGAATTATCTGTCAGTGAAGGGAATATTGCCAAGACGGATTGAGGATTGTTTTGATTTAATTAATGACCAGAATCGTTTGTTGCACTTACTTATTGAATTTTCCATCGTCATAATGATGTTACTCATTAGGGATTTAAACTTTGTGGGGAGTTATGATTAAATCAGTGCTTTCATAATTTTAGATTGTTGATCCTGAAACTAACGAGGAGTTGGGAGCTAACCAAACTGGAGAAATTGTTTTTAAGTCGGACTATACCCTTTTTACGGTGAGAAAACCCAATAAAACCTTTACAGAAAACTTTTTAAAATATAGGAAAAAAAAATAGAATATATTTTGTACGATTATTTGTATTATTATTGTTATTTGTAATAAGGGTAGGAAATATTATCCAGCATGTTTTATTTTTATTTTACAGAACTATTATAGAGATCCCGAAGCCACCAAGAAGGCATTCGACAAGGATGGTTGGTTTCACACGGGAGATCTCTTGTATTACGACGAAGACAAGAACTTCTTCTTTGTGGAACGGATAAAAGAGATGTTCAAATATCAAGATAAACAAGTATGTTATTTTCTTAAATAGATTTTTGGGATAATAACTATATGCAAAAAAAATGCAATATAAATATAGTATAAATGTAGCAAAGAAGAATAAGGTTATCACTAATCATATAATTATCAATCTACAATTAGGAGCAAAGGTTATTGAATATATACATATCAATATATGGTACATATATATTTACAGTTAAAATTGGTTATAATGAGCACGAGGGGACTGACTAAATTTGCTCCTTATAGCCATTATTCGTTTTATTCGGAAAGGTTTTTAAAAAAACTTATGTACCTACTTACCTACCTCTACTATCAGTATATTTGCCAGTGTATAATATCATTTCAAAATATTGCTTTAAAAATGTATATGCATGCATATTACAAAAACATACACTTTTATTGATAAAGTTTATAATCATTGATTGATTTCAAGATTTCGCTTTCATGTTTTTCAATTTCTTCTTCAAAACACTCAACGCATTGTAATTCTGATCACCCGGTTTGGGGCTTTCAAGAAAAAATCACTAAATTGTCCTACATATCACTAGCTAGCTGTGCGTGTTGTTTGGATCATAAAAATATTTCTTGCCATTAATCACAAGCTTGTGCGATTTTAATTGTCATAAAACAATGAAGCATAACCCGCGGAACAATTCATGCAGCCCGCGGGCAAATTTAGCAAAGCCCACGTGGCTTTATATAAGAAATAACGTCTGCCGTAATTCTTGAAAACCTTGGCTGAAAACAATTTTTTATAGAGTTTTTGTTAATTCATACCGCATGTCCTAAGCGGAACAGAATTTGAAGAATCGGTTTGCACCACACGAAAATCGAAAAAATCCACTTGTAGGTCGCGAGCCATGTTTCATAATTAGTTAAAGCGGCCCCTCTGCTAAAAACATTCTCCACCACTATCATAAACTTACCCCATGTAGGGATGTAGATACTTGTACAATTTTATTGGGTTTTAAAATAAAATTGACAATTTATGTAGTGATACAGAAGAAGATGTAAAAAGGAAACAAAATTGCAAAGCCCAATTTTCGCAAATTTTATGACAATTTTACATGGGCACTACGCATGATGGATAGGAATGTTTCACATTGCTGAAAAAACAGGTGGCACCATAAAAATATTAATCCATTCGTCAGCCACCAGCCATCGCTAAGCCGCCACCTTTGTCTGTTATTACTTACTTTGAAAATGTTTTTTTTTTTCAGAAGTTAATAGTAATTATTATTAGATAATTTGCATAGCTCCATTTCTGTGAAAAATCATATTAAGGGCGCTGTGTGGTCTACGTATTTAGAAATTGAGTTGACCAAATTATATGTCCGGTATATCAGTGAAGCGTTCTCGTTAAAACCGCTAACAATTGTATGAAAACAGGCGTGATCATTATGACCAAGTTCAAATGTATATATATTATGCACTTGTACATCATGCATCATGTACATCAGAGTATTACTATTTAAAAAAGATTTAATTATTAACTGCAAAATAAAAACTTTTCCATTTTTAACTTCTTTGTGTCATGCACTTCTACATTTTTATATATACATATCATAAATATGTTACACTTATATACCTACTGTGCATCATGATCTGTTTTTTTGTTAACTTTAAACCTTTTTTCTTTCTGTATTACATACTGTAAAATGTAGAATATGTAAAAGCCCACCAGGGCATTAATTATTAATAAAATTTTTTTTAAAAATATATATAAATAAGTATTTTTGTTTTAGGTTGTCCCATGTGAGTTAGAGCAGGTGATCAGAGGACTGCCAGGAATCCATGAAGTTTGCGTCGTGGGAGTGGAGCACACTCATGAAAACTACTACCCGAAAGCTTTCGTGCAACTGGTGCCCGGGGCGAAGGTTACCGTGGAGGATATCAAAAATGTTATCAAAGGTATTTACGTCGGATTATATTCATTTGAGAGGTATATAACGTGATCGTAATGAATAAGGCTCAAGAAAGGGACGCTTAGATGGTTTGGGCATGGAGAGCGGATAAAAGAATAAAGGTGTGTAAGGAGAATATATGACGCGAAAGTGAATGGTAGAATAAGTCGGGGATGCCCAAGGAAGACATGGCACGGTCAAATGAAACAAATAGTTAAGTGTCAAGAATTAAACAGATGAGAATGTATGAGACGACGAATGAATGCGAATGAAGCAAGTAGTGTGTGTTAAGAGACAGTTGTGTGGCTGTCTGTCTTCTCTGCCTGAAATATGCACTAAAAAACAGAAAAAAGTACAAATCCTCTAAATTAATGTGTAAATAGACTATGAACTCACATGATTAATTAATTCAATTAAAGAAATTTTACGATTAGTGCAGTTAATTAATCACTTAAATCATATTATTATACACAAATGTTAATTCGTAATTTAATGTTTACAAATTGATTTACTTTTCTTTATTATTCCCAAATTAAAATCATAATGTGACACCTACGATTTAATAATTTCATAATAAACATTATTATTAAATTTAAGTTACCCGAAAATTTCAGTCAACCTGACCGAACCGAACCGAACCTAACTTAACCTAACCTGGTCCAACCTAACCTAATCTAACCAAATCATACCTAACATAATCTAACCAAATCATACCTAACATAAACTTACTTCACCTAGCGTAACGTAACCTAACTAAACCTAACCAAACCTAACCTAACCCTAATAATTTTCTTATTATTATAAAAAACCAAAAAATACATAATTGCATACAACGTTTTACAAAATTTACGGTAAGTATAAGAAAATACATATAGAAATAATAATCTATTTGCATATGTAATAAATATAAATAAAAAGATTTGGTATAAACCACCTCACGTGGCTGAGCCTGTTCCGAGGTGAATTATGTTAATCTAACTACCGTTGAGGTTTTTTTTCCGAAAATGGCGCATTAAAAAAACCATTTGATTTATTGAAAACAAACAAATAATAACAATAAGTTCATAATTTGATTGGTAATTTCCGAAAGGAGATGATTGTAATGTGTTACCCCTACCCCTACCCCTACCCTTATCCCTACCATACTCTACCACTACCCCTACTCCTACCTCTATCACTATCACTATCCCTATCCCTACCCCTACCCCTAACCTTAAAAAAATACATTCTCACGCTTTAGTTAAATTAAATAATTATTAAAATGTATAATAATTATTGTTCTATTATATTTCTTACAGATAATTTGTCGGACCATAAACAACTGCGGGGAGGAGTTGTTTTAATGGACAAACTTCCCATCACTCACTCTGGAAAAGTTAATAGAAAAGCTATCAATGCCATTAAACTAACTTTGGTTGGTTCATAATTGTAATTAGACATTATATGCTCTGATTCTGTAGATTTTATATATTAATCTAGATGTAGTCTGTTAATAAGGTGCTTCTACAAAAACTAATATAATATTACATTGTATCATGATAATCTTAAATAAATACATACATCGTTGGGTCAATATTAGAAATTGTTTTTTTTGTTCATGTATTCCTTGCTATAAAATGCTATTTATTGTTTATAGATTTTTTTTCAAACACTTTTCCTTTTGTTGTAGTTATGTTTTTAAGAGTGCCGTCTTCTTCTAATTTAGTTAAAAACTAACCATAATTTATTTATTTTTACGTAGGTCAGTGGTTTCCGAAATTTTTCAGCCACGGAACCGTAAAAGGTCATTTGGATGTTGACGGAACCCCAGCAAGAATTTGAACATACATTGTTTTGTATCCGTTCCTCAATAAATAATGTTTTTGTAAATTTATTAATTGTGTCATTAAAAATTTTCATTAGTAGAGCAGTGTATAGTATTGTAATTTCTTAATGTCTGCGGTAAAGGAGAGAAATATCCCGTATTTGTGTGATAGTCTTTAATATTAAAAAATGTATTTTATTCTCCTTGTTGATTTACTTGTTGGTGTATTAATGTTGATTTGTGATAAAATGTTTGGTGTATCAATTGATGCATGTATAATTTTGTACGAAAGGAATACATGACAAAGTTTACGTCTGGCTGACAGAGATCTATCTATCTATAATATATCGGCTTGGCCGGCTAGTATCCTAGTGGACAATTGCGTTGGATTTTGGCATCGCGAGTTCAATCCTTTGCTTGGTATGTCTTCCAACATTTCCGCTTATAATGGCAGAAGTAGGAGAAATAAAAAATATTATCAGGTTATTCGTAACCCGAGAATATTCGTCTTCTTTAAAACGCTGACCCCAAGGAAAAGCGCCCCAGACGAATTTTTTTCACATTTAAGGTGAAACCATATAATATTATAGATCAATTCTGCTAATTTCAAAATCCAAAATTCATTTTCAGGCGGCTGATTCAAAACATCGAAGACCGGTGGCGAAAATCCTTTGGTACTTAATTTATTATAAATTAAATTTGTACCTTTTTGGCAACTCAAAAATTTGACAATAGTTTCTGTGTCTTCAATGTGTATAGTTTTGGCACTTAGCCGGGGTCCCCTACGAGGTTAGAGCTCTAGGAAAAATTGACATATTATTTTCCGAGTCCCGTGTCTTCGATGTATCCATTTTGGCATCTAGCTGGGGCCCCCTTTTAACGTAAATACTGACCCCGCTTATAAAGGCACCACTTCCATTGTCTACAACTAGATTTGAGGAAATGTCTATGGGAGACATCCGACGGAAGAGGGGGGGCAGTGAAGGCAAGATGGCGCGGGACGGGATTTGAGAAAAAATGGCATTCCAATGTTCAAATCACATTAAAAAAATCCAGAACCTTGAACATCATCAACAATTTCATAAAGCTACGCATTGGTTAGAGATGAGATAATAGCAATCGCATGTCTTCTATACAAAATTAATTGAGTTAATTCAGAAAGATTGCTTTTATAATGTACGTAATGAGGCAAAACTAATAGAGCACGAAGTCTGCATTATGTTCAATTTAATGCAATTTCAGGGGCATTTTCTGCAATGGAGATATAGCTCTGATCGAGAACAGACGTGTAAAATACCAAAGCAGTCATGTTGTCTGGAATCGCTGTGATGTCTACCATTCTTTTGGTTATTGCCTGTTTTAATGTGCTTCAAGCCAATGCAATGGTGAGAGAATTACATTTGGTTTAATATGTTTTTAAAAAAAAAAAAGAAGTCCGAAGAAATGCAGAAGGAAAATAAATTTGGACCGATTTAGAAAAAAAGAGAAAGCACCTACACATTTTATCATATAAAGTTATATGTATTCCTTCTTCTCTTCTTGGGGAATGTGCAGGTGTAGAAAAAGCCTTTATTAAATGCGCGTTACTGGTAGGTATGTAGGTTTTACTGTAAAAGCTTGTAAAAAGAACGAATTTTTTTAATTGGTTGTACGAATTGAAAAATAGGGCTTACGAATTCATTATTTCTATGTACATATTAAAAACTTGCCTTGAAAACTTGAAGTTTTTTTGCACTTAAAAAAATACATGTTATTTTTTTAAGAAAATCTCTATTCAGATATCTAATTGAAAAAGAAATTATATGAAATTATCTCGATACAAAAAAATCGCTACATATGCTACAAAAAATATAAATAACACATTTCGTTCTGTCATTTAAGATGTTATAGGTATGAAAAAATCACAGCGTTTCTTTAAATGTTACTTAAGTCAGCAGTCTTGAGAATTTTGCTCTATTCTGAACATGTCGTGTCTTTTTTAATATTTTTTTAACGATCGCTTACACCCTAAGTGATATTTATATTAGCGCTCTCCCTGTCTCTTCCGTATTAACATATCTCCATTTCAAACAATATTCAGTTCTGGTCGGAGAGTATTGCTGGGACTTAAAGCTTCCATTTAGGACATTTAGTATAAAGTCAGTTGTGAGATAAATGAATAGAAGAGTAGGATGTTAGTTGTGATCCGTCCATTTAGGCACATAGGCACTGTTTACCCCACCCTAGTAGCATTAAAATATGAGTAATATTAAAATACATAAAATTTTTGCAAGAAATCAATCTAAACATAAAAAAAATACGCGCAAAGGTCGGAACGCGCGCCGCACCGACCAGCACTACTACAAGTCATCAAAGGCAGGAACTAAGCATTCAAAAAGATGCATGCCCCATATTTAAATGCTGTCTTCATTCGATGCTGATGTAAGGAAGGCTCGTTTGGATTAGTGTCAAAAAGGCTATGCCTTTCAGTATAAATCACAAATGTAGCAACTAGTGCTGTCTATTGGTACCTCTATTAATTGTACAATTTTACTAATAAGTATCAAATTATGTTGACTTTCTTTCATGGAATTATTATGCTTTTAAAAAAATATTGAAATTTTACATATCCAGTAATTGGCTCGAAATGTGCATAAATGAAGTAGTCATTTGGAAATTTAATGTGGCTTTAGGTAATTTTAACCAACCGAGTAAAGTCAGCAGCTTAGCCATTTTTAGTGAAAACTTATCATTAAAACTTACCGTATGTGGAAAGTTTATTTAATATCAATTATTTAGCTATTTTTCTTACTGCCTACCCTGATTAAAAACTCTACGCACGTCACTTCTAGGACTCCACTCATGCTTGCAGCACATTTCTATCTGTTTATCTGTTCAGCGCTGCACAATATCACCCATACATCTGGTGGTTACAGGTAATCATCAGTCGTACTTCCGACTCACAAACAGACAATAATCCAGAGCAAGGGTTGCCAGCAAACCATCTCTCCAAGCTGCTGTCCACCCTGAATAGTCTCCCTGATCACGGGCTGCTGGGATCTCGCCTCAACCTTCCTCGCGCCATCGTTCGCAAAAGTGCCGCATTATCCGTTCCTGCTCCTCAGGAGGCCGATGGAGCAGGAGAATCCAGAGCAGGACTTCCGGCACTCCCCGATGCGGAGGACATCCAGAAGATCATTGAGATTCTGTCCGTCATTGCGACGCAGGTGATCCCGGTGTTACTAGGTTGATTATTATAACGGCACCAATAGAACAGTAAAAATAATTTCGTGAGGTGAGCATACCCCGTGAACACGTTGATAACTATTTATGTAGAAATGAATTATTATTGCTCCGCTGAATTTTGACGACCTCCGGGCTGGACAGTTTCAAAAACAGAGGTACGAAACCCGGAGGACGGAAATAAGGTTTATCTCATTTACATGTTGTGTTACTACACATATAATTAAAATAAAATAATACATAGGTAGTACACGTGCGCACAGAGTGGTGGATTGCCCTGGTGAAAGACCACCATTCAGACTTTAAACGTTGCTTGAAATAGCTTTCGCCATGATTAGTGACCAATTCTGAATAGCCAAGTACTCCCCAAACTTCCTCTTTCCTATCTCCTTCTCCTTCTTACTCCATACAGCCTCACCGCATCATGGATGATATAGTCTCATTGGCTTCTTACAGTTGGGATTCGTCCCATAAAAAAATACATTATATCATGTAGGTATATATGAGAGTGATAGAAATATGTATGTGTTAGAACGAATATTGTGTGAAACAGGTATATAGGTGACAGTATCAGTAAGCTCATTGGCTCTGAATGCAGAGATCGGGGAAACCAGAAACAGGTAGATAGGAACCAACACAATGTTTAAAAATTAACATATTCCGATAAAATATTTGCAACTCATTCAGGAGTGGAAGATACTCCCATTATATTGATATTCGGAAATGAAATGTTTGATAATATGTTTACTTTTTCTCCTTTTTTACATTAACTTTGCACAGGTCGAGGCAATAATAGGAAAATAATTTCTCTCAGGGCCTATATCATCTTTGGAGATGCTATGCGGAGGGTCTATTTAAGGAAAGGAAAGAGAAGAAGCTCTGGAAAGGAAAAGGGTATGTGAAGGGTGGGTAGGAATCTGGGTGTCAGTGTGTCCAGGAGTGACGGACAACTGACAAGATCTGAACAGCCCGGTACTTCTCAATCTCTCTTAGGCCTCATTACATCCTTCCCGGTCAGCATAGGCATAGTGAATCCAGACAGCACAATACAATTTTTTTTTAAATACATAGAATGCATTTTTTAAGACATCAGCCAAAAAAAGGCCTTCCTATCCTCTAAAAGACCCTCCACACAGCATCCTCAAAGATGATATAGGCCTTGAGAGAAATTATTTCCCTCAGGGCCTCCTGTGTAGTTACTATTAAAAAAAAAAAAGGCATAGGAAGGTGAAATTTATTTGCACAGTAGGGCCAAGGGTACCTACCCTCCCAAGAATTTTATTATAGATGTTTAAATGATATATTATTTTGTTATTTGCAGGTAATTCCAGTATAAATAAACCAGATCCACAGGTGCAGAACGATGAGTAACGTTGAATATACAAAAACCATATTATGTTAGGTACCTACCTAATTAATAGATAAATGGGAACAGGTTGTAAAAATAAAGTAGATAAAAAATGGAGGGTGCCGCAATTGTTTAACTTTTACTCCGCCGAAATTACTCAAAATTTGTACTCTTTGAATAAATCATTTCTCTTAATTTAAGTAGCTATTCTGGAGAAACTTCTTATGACAGATATACACAATTTTTATAAATACATAAACACATTATCCGGTAAGACGGTACAATTTATTAAAAAGTAATTTTTCCCATCCAGTCAACCTGTCACATTCGGAAGTCAAACATAACCACATTAAAACCTAAAATACATCATTTTTTCTAAAATCGGTAACGCCATAGTACCCATATAATGGAATTTTTATTTTTATTTATTAAATTTCTAGATTAGGTTGACAGATTCTACAGTTTGGCAATAAAATGTAGACATTCTATAAAGTGGAACTACATTTTTTATTTCTATCGCAATACCAAACTGCTAGCTGTATTTGAAATTTGGTTCCTCACATTCAAATTCAATAGTTCATTAAAAGCAATGCAAAACATCATAATTATATTTATTTATTTATCTAACATCCTATACACAGTTATTTCGATGCATAAATTTCAGAAATACAAAAAAATAGCATTTCTGTGTAATTATCTTTCTTGCAAAGCGTTAAATAATAAAGTTATCTTAAAATATGATCTAGAATCATTTCCTTTCAGAAGGTACCACTAAATTCTGGAAACGTTCAGTGAAAGTAAAAAAAAAACATGCACTTGAACCATCGTGCATCTTTAAACTTAAAATAATCTTCCTATGAGTCATCTTAGTGATGTCGTTTAAAACGATCGCAGCGTCCTCATTTTTGTCTACTATAAAATGCTGTACTTATCGTTTATTACATATGATAATAAACAGATTAACGGATTTCGCACATTCTGAACTTGGCCTAAGTACATTCTTCATAAATTATTAGTCATATCGTAACATTTTATGAAATCCATTATAATACCCAAACAAATCAAGTAATAGGTAATAATAAAATTGTGATTATTCTCAACTTTCCACTGTGATTCATTGAAAAACTATTCATGAAAAGAAAGTTTGTCAATTTATAAGAAGGGTTAGACATATGTATTAAATTTAGTATTGATCAATAAAGCAGTTGCTTTGGACGTGTATTACTGTGTTTCATTATTGAATTTACTTACGTTTAAAGTGTAATTTGTCAAAATGTCAATGATGTTCAGAACTCAAATAGTAATATTGCTTGTGACGTTTGCTACCACTGCAAACTGTGGCCCGATCAAGAATTTTTTCTTGTCAATTGGAAAAAAAGGTAACTGACTGATTAATAAAGCATAATTTTCAGCATTCATTTGGATCCCTGGACTTACTGGCGTCTTTGAATAAGAAATTGCTGGCATACGACTCGATCAAGGCATGGAAAATTGACATGGCTTTGATTCTTTTAAGACATTTCACATTTAACCGTAGAAGACTAATCACATTTTTATACATAAAGATCCACATTTATCAATTTAATTAAAACTGCTAAAGACATCGACCTTCACAAAAGGCATTTTTATTTACAAAGGTTTTAAATGTGTGTGTTATATTATAAAAGAACTTTTATAAAGATTTTTGAAGAAAACATGTTTGTAGTTCACTGTATTTAAAAAAAATAAAACGGCTGCGCGGCCTGATTCATACAGAACTTAATTTTGGATTTGAGACCAAAATACTCACCTAAAGCTAATGATCTTTTTTTCTTCAAAAAGTATAGTAAATATCTAATACGGATTAGAAGTAATTTATGTATTTTTGTTTTACATAAGGTAGGACATTAAAGGAATTGATTTTTCGCGATTTTAGAGACACCTTTAACAATTGTTTGTGGACTAACGGTGATGTAAAAAAAAACACTTTTACCCCGTCTACTTTGAAAATGTAATGAAATATAAAATAAAAATATATTAAAATAAGTATTATGGTGGATTTTAAATTAAATTAAAAATGACCAATTTACTTTGAAACACAAATTTGCCATACATAATTTAAAATATCGACCCAAAAATAGATTTTTTTTAAATGTTTGGTTTTTGTATTTTTATTCACATAATCATATTTATATAGCAAATACGATAAATTAAAAAAAAAAAAAACAATAAACACTCAAATTTTCAAAATTGCCTTCAAGATTATGGAAAAAAAAAATCACGGCCTATTTAAATTATGAATAATTTAAAACAAAAATAAATAAAATACTTCTCATACATACTAGATATTTACTAAACGTTTAATTAAAAAAAAAAAAAAAACAAATCATTCGGTTTGGGTTCGTATTTTGGCTTCAAATCCAAAATTAAGTTATGTATGAAACAGGCAGTGTAGCCGTTCCTCTTAAGGCTATAAACTTTGGAGATCAAAATTAGCGGTGACATAAATCTCAAGAAAATTAATGAAAATAAAGGTTTTTTGCTTGTTCTCTACATCTTATTTAAAATGCTCATTTACTTATAAAACATGAAAATTATTAATCTTTGGTAATAATTGTCACATTTATGTGTCTAGTGTTCTTCGGAGACTGAATTTACAAGGGTGTTGTATTGTCATATATAGAAAATGGTGACATCTACCACCGCGGTGAGGTCACTTTCTGCAAGTCCCTGTCAGCGATTGAGTTGGTACAGAGGACTAACCCGATCGGCGAATCTGTCAGAGAGACATACAGCATAAAACGCATGCAGTGTTAATAAAACCAACTGAGTCTTCTAGGGTTGAAAAACCAAGTTCTTTTCTTTTTGAATTGTGTAGGCAAATCATTTCAAAGAGTTGCTTCTTTGTGTGGTGGTGCACAACAATATTAATTCAAATTGGGTCAAAATACTTTGGAACACTCGCTCGCATTCCCCCCCCCTTACGCCGTAGAAGTTCCACATTACAGTACACCACTACACAAGCAAGACTCTTTAAAATGGTTCTACTGCACTAACTGTGGTCTTTAATCTTGCCATATGGTCACATAGGTAGGTATTCCGTAACAGACCTACTTACTATACAAACACTAATTTTTCTTTCAAGCTTTATCAAAAATTAGTTAATTAGTCTCAAATTCTAATCAATTTATCAAATAATTTACAAGTAGGTATATTTACTTCAAGTACTGAAGAGATAAACCCATAGAAGTGAGTTATGGGCGTGTCCGTTTGCCCAAATTAAATGCTATTTTTCCTTACTTTCCTTCTGCTGAAATTTAAACAATTTCAAATATTGAAATTTTGTCATGAGCAGGCAAACAATTTCATTCGCCTGTCAAGGTCCTGGGAGTCGAAAGTTCTTATGTAAAATTGGTGATATAAGTTTTCTTTAAAATCGGTATATGTATGTAGTTGTAATCTGGCTATTATAATTTGCAACAGACAAACATAGGTAGGTACTTGCTATTACTTGATAGGCTCCGCAGATCTACGCGTGACTGAGTCGGGGTCGGAAGGTTGCGGGTTCGATAATAGTTATTTTAAGATTTGGTGTTGTTTCTATTTTGCTGAAAATTATTTCTAACCATTTTTCAGATAAAGAAGGCTTGTGTCCTCTAATAAAGTCCCTGGAGCCTCAAGACTATTTGCGCCATCGCGCGTATGGCACTGGAAGCAGGACTTTAGACGAGGAACCACGCTCTATCGGAGATATCAACCAATTAATAATTAGCCGAGAAACACACCTAAACGGAAGAGAAAACTTCGGCCAATCGACAATAGATGTCGATAAATACGACGAAATTAATAGTCAATTGCACGATTCTGTTTGTGGGAATATTTGCACAAGAGATGACGAGTGTGGCCCCAAAAAGAGATGTTGTCCTACTACTTGTGGATATGCTTGCTATGAACCAGTTTTCGTAATAAACGGAGAAGTAATTTAGTTATTATTACAATACCCCGATCAATAGGCAAAACATGTATTTATTATAAAATTATAAAAAATGTATTATTTATTAAAGATATTATCGTACAACACATAAGAGATTAATCGATTTTAGTGTTCCTGATTCAGTTAATACAGGCTTATTGTAAATCAATTTACCGAAAAGTTTTAAATAGGTAAAGTAACAATAAAATATTCAGAAAACATATAATACCAAGTATATTTTATATCAATAATAATAATTTGAATGCCCATACAATGAAAAGAATACACAGGGATAATGCATTTATAACCCGAGTAATTAATTATTATAACGATACAGCATGCAATATGTAGGTATATCAAAAATATAACAATTTTCTAAGATAATGCACATTGTAATATAACAAGAGCTTATTAACAATATTATGATGATAAAGTAAATAGAAAAGAAGACAAAGTGTTTTAAATAATGATTTTAACCTGATCTATACCGCTGTTGCGCATGCGATCCATTAAGTTTCAGGAAAACACAAACATTGTGTCAAAACATACCGCGCGATAGATTGTGTTGAAAAAGTAAAAAAAAAAAAAAAATTATGGAATGATATTCAGACATAAAACCACATCACACTGTAGTTTCATGACAAAACTTCACAATATTGACACAAAAGAAAAGCATTAGAATGACATAAAGAAAAATGATCAATTATTTTGAAAGTAATATCAGATGAGTGATTTTCCAAAACATTGTTTTCACGCAGATTCTTGATAGATGTGGCATTGTTCGGAAATTTCTTTTATGTGACAGAAGTGACACCTTAGAAATATGTACATATAATTTAAGTTAGGAGTAGGAGTGCTAGGACTGAACTGTTGTACTGAACTTTTCAACAATCGCAAGTGTCACAGAGATCAACTGTCCCAGTAAACAATGTTAGATCTGCGTAAATTGGATTGACATTTAAAAAAGTGGCAAACAAGTGCCAGTCTAATACATATCGTAGTTCGGCATGTAAAACTTGGAGGTGACAATTTTTCCCGACGTGAGATTGTAAATCCATTCGATTAATTTTTTACGAGTACAGAATGATGTACGTATTTGTAAAAATTGTCGTTTTTTGGCCAACATGACGTAACACCACTTCTGAGGTGATATATCAATGCGAATGGAGCAAGGAGTGCGTACTGAGATAGCGTTGTGGCAGTTTATATTCTCTGGCTACCCCCGAGGAGAAACAGCATGATGGTTATTTAGTTAGTTTATGTGTTGTGGTTTTTTCACTCTCCTCAACAATTTGTCACATTTGGGGTATTGCATGTCGAATGGCGATATATATATTTATAAAAATATTCATTAATCTACATATGTAGTAAAAAATATTAAAGTATAGCATAAATATGCGAAAAGGGCGTTTTTAACATTATTAAAATTCTACAAAAATAATGTGTTATAGATCCTCTCCAAGTTTTTCGATTTCGTCCAGAATGTATTTGACATCATGTTTGTTCAGGGCAGAGTTTTGTGTCACGAATCTGAAGAAGTTGGGCTTGTCCTGGATGGGCTGGTAGCTGAGCATCAAGCTTCCTTTGCGAATCATCCTCTCTTTGATTATTGGCCCAATCTGCGAGGAAAAATACTACATAAGTCCACTCAAATACATACAGTGAAATCCACTCATTAGGTTTCCACACAAGTTTTCATGCTTAAGAAGTTCTGTTTTTCGGTCCCTTGAAGAGAGAAATTAAAAAAAACTGGTTCAATTTATCACACATAAGTTTTTTTTTATGGTTCCTTGGAAAACATTAAACATAAGAGAGTTTTACTGTACATACATAATTATTTTGAAAAAATTTAACATACTTTTATATATATATAAATTTAACTTATGTGTTGTTTATGTGAACAAGTGAAGTGGCATAAGCTCTATAACGGTGAGCTCTGGAATCATGAAATTTGTACAGCTATTTCTAGGTCATATATATCGTATTGTAAAATTTTTATGTCCAGTGCCAGGGAACATTTCTCCCTCTTCCTGTGTCAACTGTGGTTAGAGGTGCATTAACGCGGAGATAATCTTACGCAACTATTTTTATCTCGCAAAATAATTTCCACCATGAGCTAAAAAATAGCTAACTTTAACTATAAATACACTTGGTAAGCAAGCAAGCCAGATAGAAGCATGTAACTGATAAAGCTTAATTTGAAACAATCATATCAGCAGGTGGCAGGAAAAAAATCTGAACAAAATTATGATAATTTTTACATTAAGAAGATTAATGAAATCAGATTCTTCACAAGAAAGGGCAGCTGAGACATTGTAAAACAAGGGATACAAGTTCAAAAACGACTGTATAAAATAATAATTTTGATCTCATCTCGTCTTCTTTCCTTTATCTGATGCGGGTCGCGGACCCATCTCTTCGACAAAGCCACTGGGTGTCCCTCTCCTGGGTTACATCAGCGGCCTACGTTAATTGCAAGTCAAGCCTCTTATCGTAATTGATTTTGTAACCTAGTTTGAATTGATCTGTAAATATGTAACAAAACAAACAAAAAATTGTAAACCTTGTGAATCTTGGCTTTCCCCTCTGTAGAATTGAAGTCATCTTCAGAGAAATCAGCCATGGAAGGCGGGAGGAACCAGAAGCAGACGTTGACAAACTGCGGTTCACTCACCAGCCTGAAGTTGGGACGCTCTTTCACACAGTCCCTGAAGAACTGGGACACTTCCATTATTGTGTCCACATGCTTCTCAAATCCTCTAGTTCCCTAAACATTTAGAAATAAACCAACAAGTATAATAACGAATATGATCAAAATAATTTTAAAAATAAATACTGGGATTAAACAGTATCTCCAATAACATGTGTTTTCCAATATTATGTCCTCTGCGTGCAAAACCGTATAAAAATTTCGTGAATAAACAGTGTTTATCTCAAGTTACCTGCCAGGTATGAAAGGTCCTGTATAATATTATCTGCCTTTGCTTAAAATTAATAACATGCATATTTTAACACGCACATTAATTGGTCAAATGCATTGTATATATAGTTTGGTATTACAGATCGATGAATTGGTGGATGCAATTTGATAGCCATAAATAATAGATTGTCTATAGTTAGTGATAAGATAGAGCATCAGAAAAAAAATATTTGTACAAAGCCCTTGAAATGATTTTTCACAAAATCGACACTACAACTCATCCTAATATTATTATTATAAAACAGATGTGGCATAGTTAATGTAATCATGTCCCGTTTTGAATGGGACCGTCCCATTTACCGGAATACTGTCCCATTGTCATGCAAACGTCACGTTGGAAGTGGATATGTCTCGTTTTCGAAAAGCGGGCAACTCGCAACATCAAATGAGAGACTGTCACAATTATTAGCTACTACATCAATGTATTAGCTAGGGAGTTTCTAAGCCCATTTCAGATATAAACCATCTCTACCAATTTCCCGTTTTGGGGCCAAAAAACTTGGTTATTTTAAGCATAACTGACAATTTAATGAACATGTCAACCGTGTAGTGCAAAAGAACCGTAAAGTGCAAAAATCATTGTTTTAGTAAGAAAATTGAAAATTTATTTAATTTTTTATTTTAAACTAGCTGATGTGTACCCGGCCTTGCTCGGGATATTTTTTTTGGAGTAAAGTTACGAAGTTGTGAATTCTTGATTGTCATTAGGTTGCCATAATTGATTTGACAGCGAAAGTAACTATTTCAAAATAAAGAAACATTCATTTGAATATTTTATTTCATTCCAAATGTTTGTTTTTTCAAAACATATCTAAATCATAAAGTTCTTAAGTAGTTATCTACTCGTGTTTTCCATTTAGAAAATATTCTACCCAAAAAAACCTTGTTCTTTTGAATATGCAATCTGTGGCTAACCAGAGTGTTATATCTATGGGCTAACCTAAATAAAATATGGCGGGTTTAATGTTTTTTATACTACTTTTTAAAAGTTATAGCAACAGTTTTACATATTGGATTTTATTCAAACTACTTTCTAAACCTTCCCGGCACTAATAAAACAAACTGTGCTATTTTCAGCGAAACCGGTAGAGTAATTTTTGAGAAAATCGAGTGCAAACAAACAAACTTACATTGATTTTATATATACAGATGAAGAATATCTTCAACTGTATCCATATTAAAACTTTTGTAGTTTAAGATTAGGTGATTAGCAAAATTAGAAGCAAAGTATAATTTTTTTTACTAAAAAATATAAATAGTTGCCATTTTCCAGAGCAAAACTTCATAACTATCTACTGAAATTTAAAACGTCTGTTAATCTAAAACTTGTTATGTTGAAGGAAGTGTTCTTCCGCAACTGGTCGAGAGTTTACATAAACACATAGTGGTTTAACAAGGAATTTACATAGAAAAAAAAGAAGTTATTAGGTACTTTTAGATATACAGTTGGAGAAGCCCTGGGAAATCATTTAACAAGAATTTCACAAGAATATGAAGCAGAAGCAATATTTCCAGAAACTTGAATTTGAAGACTGCGCTGAGCTCTTATAAAATATCTAAGTGTTTTAAATGACAGTTTTGTTCTCAAGTCTGTGGAGTTCTCTCACTGTTTGTGCATCCATCAGCTATATAGATATTAACATAAAGGGGGAATATGTAATTAATGTAAATATCAGGCACTAAATATTAAACACTTGCGCTGAAAATGAAAGGGTTGAAAGTTCAACTGAACAGCGAGCAAAATCGTGTGTGGAAAAGAAAAAGGAAAAGAATTTTATATATTAATTTTTTTTTAAATAAAGAGGTTTTTTACTAGCCAGAAAATGTTGAAGTTCTTTAAATTACTGACCTTCCAAAATTCATAAATTTTTTCTGTACTTGACAAAATGTCATATCTTAACACACTTTAAGCGGGAAGGGTATTTTTACCCGCACGCCCAAATGGTGCTTATCGGCGGGACGGGTAAAATTACCCTTTACGCCGGCTCCACTTTAAAGGCGGGAAAGGTAAAGTTACCCGATTATTTCGCGAGACTATTTAATCTAAACGTTTGAAGACCTTCCAGACTACACACACATATACAAAAAAAAAATAAGATAAGCAGTCGTTTTTTTTACGTACACACATACTCTTGCGAAGCTCAATGCGCGTAATAATTCATTTGTGCGCAGTCAATTATTCAGTGAATCATATGCGTCATCTTTCCACATTTGATTATTCTTGACGGGTGAGTAGAATGGCAATTTGATTGTGTTAAATTTGATAGATTGTTTGTTGGTGGTACTGGGAATAGGAGTACCTATTATAGATGTTTGTTATAAATTCATTGGACCTTTACTCTAATGAGATAATCCCGAGGATGTTATTGCAATAATCATTTCCCGAATGAGAGATAACACTAAAATTCCTTAGCAATTGGATGTATTCCTGGAACCCATATATGGTAAGTGCGTACACGAAATTTCATAAAAAAAATAGTGGATGGTTTAGAAGAGAGAGCGATTTTTATAAAATTATTTTTTATTGCTTTTTCGGCTGGTTCTTGCCCGCTGCACGCACCTGTGACGGTGTGGCGGCCGCCAGCTCAAAGTGTGTTAAGTGCCTTCCAGACGAGCGGGTGGCCTAACTGCTGGGTGGCCTAACCGAAATTAGGTTTTGCTGCCAGACGGCAGATTTCACCAGTGGTCTTATGAACATAGTCGCGAGCGTACGGCTCACTCCTAGCTACATCTGTCAGTAATCATATGTAGGTCGGCAGTAGCGCACGCACCTTACGCGAACACCTCTGTGTTCAACACAAAAACAAGAACTCTGCGCCGACACTTGAAAGCTACAATGGCTATTATATTGATATAAATAATCCAAGAAAAAGAACATCTATTTTAGGTATCCTTTGCTTAATTGGGGGTTATAGATCACATATGACAAAATATAATTTTATTTTACTTTTACAAACAAAAAACCTTAGTTAATATAATACGGGTATATTATTTGGAAAAAAATATATCATAACATGTCGACTACCATACTACTAAAATAATCTAAGCTTTGTGCAAAAAACTACAAATATGAATAAATAAAATTTTTAAAATATACCTATTAACTTTTCGAATCATAAGATAGACTTGTTCCGAGGTGTATTTCTTTAGTGAATTATCAGAGGAAATTCAAATCCAAGGAAATAATTTTAAAATTAAATGTTATGAAAAATCCCAATTAAAATATTCATTCAAGGATTGTATAGGACACAGGTATGTATCATTTTTATTTTAAAACGATAAATAAAGCGAAATTTCAAATTTCAAGACCGCTTCGCTCAGCGGAGACAAGAAGTATTGCCATTATTACCAAGTCAAAAAATAAAAACTCTATTAATATATTTTTTCCGTCGGCCACACTACTACTGGCCTGCCCAATGATGCTTGGTTTTGACCAAAATACTAGGTCTAGTAATTCCGTTCTCTTTTCCTATGACCACGCCTCTTCTGGGCCAGGAATTTGCCACCATACGGTTCGTTTTGTCAATTATTAGCGAAACCACTGGGCCACCCGCTCGTCTGGAAGGCACTTTACGGCACATAAATCCAATTTTGTAAGAAAATAAGGCCAATACGATCAAAGGTCCAACAACGAGTTCCCAATAGACTAACCAGATCTGAAAATGCAACATTCAACAACAAAACTTCATTTGTTGTACCGTTCAACATAAATAAGATCCATCAACCTGTGATAACCAGGCTTTATGTATCGAAACCAATCAAATTGTAAAAGTGATAAGTATAATAAATTTTCATTTTCAGTAAAATCGTCGCTCACAAAATAAAAAGGCGTATCTCATAATAGCAACTTTCCAACAGAGCCAAAAAGCTGTTATTTTTGTTTGATTTTTATACATTTTATTATTTTAGCACCATAAAGCTAAAACAAGGGAAATTACATACTCATACATATATTCATACTAGGTGTCAAAAAGCTTGAGGAGCCTTTTTATAGCCAATGACAGCATCAAAAGTATTGCAAATGGTCGCCATTGTTACAGTGGCAGTCGCGATTGGTTAGAAAAAGAAGCCGGGAGCATTTTCAGTTCCAATATGAAGAGAAAATATGAGAATATGCTTATGCATGTAAAAACCAAAAGTTTTTGCAGACGATAAATTAAATAATTGGCTTTAACATTACTGCGTTTAAAATTTACACATAGCGTAAAAAGAGACACCAATGTTGGCACATCATATTGTGCGGTCAATGGCGAATAGGCTAAAGATAGCAAAATTACGTATTTTTTAAAAATATATTAAAAAAAAAACTATTTGAACTGCTGTATATTCCCAAAACTGAAGGACACTGCAGTTCAAGAGAGATAGGCTCCACATTTCTTAAGTGTTAAGTTACCCTTTCTTTAATTAAATTCAAGGGTGATCTTTGGCGTTACCACTTCAATATTAAGAAGTGAACCCATTATAAACTTTTGGTAAAATTGAGGTACTTAGTAGTTTAACGCATCCAAAATGCAAAATGTCATCCATGTCAATAACCAGGCAACATAATAATTATTCAAGAACATAAACCCAATTACATAATACACTTTAGACATGTCATATTCTCAAGCGTTGGCCACAGGAGGAGGAAGCGCAACATGGGTTATTACCCAAAAAATCAATCTTCATAATACAGTGAAACCCGTATTTTACGTCCCCGGATTTAACGTTTTCCCGCCAATTACGTGTTATTATTTCAGTCCCGATGTATTTTAGCACATTTATTACCCGATTTTTACGTTTTTTTCCCGCAATTTACGTCGAAAATATTCAAAATGTGTGATTTACGCGCGCTTGACAAAGAGTCGGCGCAGAAGATACACGTTTATCTGTCGTGCCGTGATTGGTCGGCCGTACATAATGCGCCGGCGCAGTTGTCACATTTGTGGCGTTCAAAATGAAACTTTTAAATAATAATAATAATAAGAGTTAATTTCTATAGCGCAGTTTTGTGAAGGTTTATATACAATACAATACAAGGTATATATACAATTGAAAAAGAATTAGAGAAAAAAAAATTAAACAAACTAATCTACATGATTTTTTTAATAATATATGAAATATTTTTTCAATACAAAAAAATTCAACAAATATGATTTTTTAATAAAAAAAAATTAAATGTTTTTTTTCAATACTCAATTAATCTACCTACATGATTTTTTTTTTATAAAAATAAAATATGTATTGTTTTTTCAACCAAAAAAATTAACAAAGATTATTTAAAAAAAAAAAAAGTTGTCTTTTTCATTTCCCCCGATTTACATTTTCCCTCCATTTAAGTTTTTTTTTTTCAGTCCCTTGAAAAACGTAAAATAGGGGTTTTACTGTATATACATAAATAACTTTGTAACTAACCTTTGCCTTCCACATCAGCCAGAACTTGAAGACATCAGGTCGCCTTCCGCACTGGATGTGAGAATCCCCGCAGTCCAGATCCGCTCCGTAGAACTTGTCCGGCTGGAAGAGGTAGGAGGCCTTGGCGGAGTGGCAGGCGGCTAGAATGCCGGGGTGCCTGGTCAGCAGGATGGAGCACTGCTGCGGTACAGCCAGCAACTTGTGGGGGTTGAATGTCAGAGAGTCAGCCCTGAAATACATGTCACATGTATTTTTATTATCTGACAATTCAGTGAACTAAAGACCTGCCGCACTGGATAATTGCCACCAAGATGCCCAGTTGGCTGCCTGAGACAAAGATGGAAAAAGCAGGTTCAGAGGCTGTGCGAGGAGAGATTGGGCCTGCAATGGATGGCTGCTAAGGTAGGATAGGGACACCTGGAGGCACCTTGTTGAAGCGACGTGTTTCTGACCCAACTAGGCAAGGGGTGGAGAATTATGATGAAGTCCAACTGCTAAGAGGTCTGCTGTAACTTCTCTTCTGGATACATGATGGGGGTTATTCAAACTGTCAATTTGCGATTAAATCCAATCTAATCTGGTGGTCACCAATCTGAAGATGCCTATAGAAAGGTGAAGCCGGTTCGGTAACAAAAAAATAGGTGGAAGAAAGAAAAAACTTTTCAATTTTTATTGGAAAAACTTATTGAAGCTTATACACCTCATTGGAACTCTCGGTCTATCTATTATCTTCAATGGTTAAAAATATATTACAATGAGGTTTATAACTTCAATAAGTTATTCCAATAAAAAAATATATTAATCCTAGATTTATGGAAAAAGTCAATAGATGTCTCATATAAATAAAAATCGGAGAGATATATATATATATCCGATATGTTATTTAGATTGCAAAAAAATTCAGGTAGAATCTTGCAGTCAATATATATGGGAATTAATTGAAGATGATATTAGCAGTTCTTAACCCTTACCACTCCATTATTTTTTTAATATTTGTTGTCAGCCAACTCTAATTTAAATAATGTCAAAATAATAATTTATTGATAGGCAGTTACAAAAAGGTTATTTTATAGTAAAACAAAAATGGAAAACAGTCAAAATCTTATTAAAACGTGAATTTAAATGATTTTTATCGAATAATCACAAGAAACAACGTCACGTGTCAAGTTTTGTGTGCGAAAATACACCGCGCGGGCACGTCTTATCTTGTCGCCCGCCAGCCGACAACTGAGTTGTAGCGTACAAATAGAGATGTCGGCTGGCACCCGACAAAGGAGTGGTAAGGGTTAAATTGAAGTACGATATAAAGGTGGCATTAGCGCTCCGCGAGAGGTCCCGGGTTCGAGTCCCAAATGCTACCGCTACCTTTTTATATTGTGTGTCTTTTCTGTTTCATATTTCATTTGATATTTGTTAATATTATTTTCAATGATTAAAATAATAAAGTTTTTTAATCAAGAAAATATGAGGTTATTCGAATGTGAAATGACAATTTATTTCTTAAGGGTCACTTGTAGATACATACACATATGTATGAATATCTAGGTACGTTCCACCCTTTTTTCAAAAAATTGACTAATATTGCGTCTGCCATAGTCCTACTATGTGGAGCCAGTAAGAACCTAGTGTGGTACTCGAACTAGAAAATGCGATGTGAAGATACTGAGGGATGTACAATGCCATCTTCAAAACAATGAGTCGATTTTGAAAGTGAAGGGATAAATACAATATATATTTCTAAAGCTCTCTTTGAAATTTCACAAGCTTTTTGTATACATGTAGTTTTCTTATATAATACACACATATAAATATTATGTTTATGTAAACCTAGAATACTTCAATTTAGACGCATTAAATGAATGTCGTGACAAAAATTATTAATTACCATGTAGAATCTTTCCTTGTGGACAAAATCAATACCAATCGCTGTCTACTAAGAAACCACGAAACATTCCATATTCCTTTCCAAAGAACCAATTTACCCTTCTCCTAATCTCTTGTGCGAATGCGTTGACTAGATAACATTCAGTGTAGTGGCAAGATAATTGACATATTTAGCGCAAGCCCCAAGAACTTTTCTAAATTTCTCGAATCCTTTGTAATCTAGTATTTCTACTTCTCTATTCACTTCTCTCTTTGAGGAAGCCTTAATCATTGTTTTGTTTTCACTTGACCCAAACTTTATTTTCTCTTGCACACATATTGATGTACACCGTTATTGGACGGCTGGTATTTATTTTTTGTTATTTCTTTGTAATTTTTATGTTAACTCTTTTATGTCCGTTGTGTACAATATAAATAAAATAAAAATATATACGACATATAATATTACCTGTCGATTCCTTGGAGTTTCTTGAAATGAGTCTTGGAGAAGAGGAGGCCTCCTCCCCAAGCTGCATCCACGTGCAGCCAGATGCTGTGAACGTGGCAGATGTCTGCAATGGTCGGAAGAGGGTCGAATGCGCCCAGCACTGTGGTGCCGGCTGTTGCTATCACCGCTATTGGGACATCACCTGGTGGTGAAAAAATACTTGATTTTAATTAAATTGGTAAAAAAAAATTCAAAAAAAACCAATTCATATACAGTTCAAGCTAGCCAATCTTACACTACGGGGCTTGTCTAATTCACACTAAACTTGTCTATCAGACTAGCACCATAATTAGGCGATTGAGCTTTTTGAGTGCTCGTAATGGCAATTGAGCCAATATAAGATTGTATATAAAGAAAGTGTGCAGAATTCCAAGGTGCACATGATGTCCTTGTAAAACGAGGTTAGGATTAATAAAAAATCTTTATTAAGATATTTATGAGATGTTTTAGAACACAATAAGAGGTTTGTTCAAAGGAACAGGTGAATTTGGAATTTTTTCAGAAAGTATTTATTTATTATTAATAGTTTTTGTGTTTAATTCGTAGAACTCCATTTAATTTTCTTAAAAATTTAATGTTAATCAAATTTAATAATGTTATTATTAAGTTCTCAAGTATCTTTAGTTTTTATTATTGTGACAGCTGTTTCGGCGATTAAGACCATTTTCAAACTGTCCTTAAACGCCGAAACAGCTGTCTGCTGCAAGCCTCATAAATAATAAATTTGATTGTCGCTTTCACTCATGTAATTATTTCAACAATATCCATTTTCTCCCCACTAAGAAATGTCCCACCTCCCAGATATAATATGCGCCATTTGGAATGGCGGGCATGGGTACCCGCCGCCCGAGGAACTATTTCTTGGATGATGCCATAGGTCATCCCAAGTGGTTCGCTACGTTTGGTGACTTAGCAGGGGTGCCCGGGTTCATGGGGGCCTACCTACTGCGTGGTGGGTCAGATCGGGAGAGAATGGTTGAGGGAGACCCTTTACAACTGGCTACCGTTGTCCAGGCCGCTCGGCAGTACAGGGGCCCGACCCTCAGGCTCACGACTGAGGGTGGGCTGCCCCACCAGCGAGTGTAAAAACCCCGCCGCTGCTGTTGTGCCGATTCGTGACCGGAGGGGACCCAGCAGTAGCGTTTGGGGCGCATTGGGAGCCCTTCCCAGCCAGACTCTCCCAACCATAGCCTTGCACCGCAGTGGGTGGGATGGATTCATACGTCCGTCAGTCCTGAATATCCTGACCCCCAGCTTCCTACCCACCCTTTATACCTAATCCTTCCCTTGCTTTTCCTTTCCTATAAAACCCCCAAAAATAATTTTAAAAAACATGGAATCACAAAACAATAATAACATCATTACAACGGCGAGTAGTAGGCGTCCCCGGTGCAGGCCAAAAATGTTGGTAAATTTTACCAACATTCGAGGCCTGCACAAAAATTTAAATTCTGTCCATCATCACCTTCAATCCCAACGCCCAAACCTTTTATTCCTCTCCGAAACGCAGATAGCTGAGCCTCCAGACGCCTCCCATCTGGACTGCCCGGGCTTCACCCTCGTAGGCAAGTTCAGACCTAAAGGAGGTGTTTGTTTGTATAGCCGAGCTGACGTCAACTGTGTGCGACTGTTGAGTCTGGAAAATTCCAGATTTGACGTAATGTGGGTGCGCGTCAGTCTTGCCAGTACGATAAGATTTTATGCGTGTTTGTACCGCTCACCAAACCTCAGCGAATCAGACTCATCCGAGCTATTTAAACATTTGAGCGAAACTATTGATGACCTCTTACCCCGCTACCCTTCAGCCGAGTTTGTTGTTCTGGGGGACTTCAATGTTCATAATGAACCGTGGTTGAAGTTCTCATGTTCAACAAACTCGGCTGTCCGACAGGCGGAATTCTTTGCCCTTTGCCATGGGTTGGAGCAACTGGTTCAGGAGCCTACGAGGGTTCCTGATGTCCAGACTCACCGCTCCAATCTGTTAGACCTATTTTTAACCACCGAGCCACGTAGTTATGGGATTGATGTCGCAGCGCCTTTAGGATCGTCCGACCATTGCCTGGTGACGACATCAATCCCTATTAACTTCGGACCCCCAATTGAGAGGCTGAAGAGAAAAATGTGGCACTATAGGTCAGCAGATTGGTTCGGTCTGCGGGCGCATTTTAATGCTTTCCCATGGTCAGCTGTCTGTTTTCAGACTTCGAATCCGTCCAGATGTGCCCAGGAAATTAGTGAAGTCATCACATCTGCGATGGATGGCTTCATTCAATCAACCATTAAAGAAACTGGCGTAGGTTCAAAGCCGTGGTTCAGTCGACAATGCTCCGAAGCAGTTCGACGAAAAACGCGGCTTACCGAGCCTACAACACATCTCGAACGTCAGAAAACAGATCAGCATATAACAAATTGGCAAAGGACAGTAAGAGAATCATCAATAGGTCAAAATTTGAGCACGACCAACAGATCAGTAAAAAGCTAGCTGCCTGCCCGCATGGCAGCAGGGCGTTCTGGTCGCTAGCGGGCTCCATAGGTCGCAATTTCTGCAAATCCAGTCTGCCGCCTCTTACCAGACCTGACGGTTCACTAGCAAACACTGCTACCGAAAAGGCCAGCCTTTTAGGGAAAATGTTTGCAGAAAACTCGGCCCTCGACGACCGGGGTGCCATCCCGCCGTCGGTTCCTCACTGCGGCTTCTATATGAAAAAGCTGAGGATACGGCATCGGGATGTACTCCTTGTCTTACGGGGGCTCGATGTTAATAAAGCTAGTGGGTCTGACGGAATACCTGCCCTGGTATTGCAGAGGTGTGCTGCAGAAATTGCTCCAGTTTTGACAAAGCTCTTTAAAATGTCCCTGAAATGTGGTTCTGTGCCCTCTGGTTGGAAAAAAGCGGTCATTCATCCTATAACTAAGAAAGGTGACCGCTCCAACCCGGCCAACTACCGCCCCATAGCGATCACATCAGTTCTGTTCAAGGTGATGGAACGTGTGATCAACGACAAACTGTTTACATACCTCGAGAAGAACAAAATCATTAACGACCGCCAGTATGGATTCCGGCGGAACCGCTCGTGCGGTGATCTTCTCGCGTATGTGACGCATGTTTGGGGACGGTGTCTGGAACGTTATGGTGAGACTCAAACAGTCTCACTGGACATTTCTAAGGCCTTTGACCGGGTTTGGCACCGAGGACTTGCCAACAAACTGCCTTCTTACGGACTTCCCGTTTTCTTGTGTACGTGGATTGCCGACTTTTTGAGGGAGAGATCGATTCAGACGGTTGCTGATGGTTTCATCTCTTCCTCGCATTCAATAAATGCTGGCGTCCCACAGGGATCGGTTCTGTCTCCGACATTGTTTTTGTTGCACATCAATGACCTCTTGACATGTGCACCAATCCATTGTTACGCGGATGACAGTACAGTCCATGATTGCTTTTTGTTTGACAAGCCCCCAAAGGGCACACAAACTCCAACGGCTTGGAAGGCTTTGAAACAGAGAATGGACGATTACCTCGAGAGGGTCTCCTCTTGGGGTAAGAATAACCTCATCGAATTTAATGTTTCAAAGACCCAATCATGTCTGATTACGTCTAAAAGGGATCGAAATGACAATCTAGTCTCCTTTAATGAAAGCAATCTTCCCAACAAGCCCTCCATTGATATGCTTGGTGTAACCTTAAGTGATCAGCTCAGGTATGGGGTCTCCATCGAAACCCGAGTAAAGTTAGCCTCTCAGAAGCTGGGCGTATTGTGCAGAGCCCGCAGATACTTTAATAGTACACAACTGCTGACCCTGTACAAATCGCAAGTGCGCCCCACTGTAGAACTTGGCAGCCACCTCTGGTAGGGAGCCCCAAAATATCTGAAAAACCCTCGACTCTGTGCAGAAACAGGCGGTCCGTTTGATAGATTCGCCTATCTCAACAAACGGATTGCAATTTTTGGAGCACAGACGTCAGGTGGGAATGCTGTCCTTGTTCTACCGATATTTTAATGGAAGATGCTCTGAGGAACTAGCGTCATTGATCCCTTCGGCACCGGTGCATAGTCGGAAAACACGTCAAACGCGCGCCCAACATTTGCACACGGTTGACATTTGTCACATGCAGACGGATCTCTTTTACGACTCGTTCTTGTGTTCAACAACTCGGCTGTGGAATGATCTGCCGGCCTCTGTGTTTCCTCCATCCTATAACATGGGTCTCTTCAAGACCCAAGTTCACTCCTTCCTATCCTCTAAAAGATCCTCCACACAGCATCCCCAAAGATGATATAGGCCTTGAGGGAAATCGTTTCCTCCTTGGTCTCCTGTGTGGAGTTACTGTAAAAAAAAAAAAAAAGTTAACCTTTACATTTCAAGCTCTATCGACTTAAAACAGGTAAAACAAAACTGGTAGTTAGTTATATTTATAATTATCAATAAATTTATACCTATGTAATTACTTTGATCATAGAATGAAGGGAACACAAAAAATGAGATGTTGGCGTGTTTCGTGACCCAAAAGTCTGTCCATTCGGGCTTAAATTACTTAATTGTCATTGCGTTTAATTCGTAGAACTAGTTTTTTAAAGATGTAAGTCAAAGTCTCACCGGTTTCCATTTAAATCTACGTGAAAGACACATCTGTGTGTATTCTTTATTCTAATCGTAAATAAAAATTAAATTTCTTTAATAATTCCATAATTAATATTTTAATATATAAATATCTACATGTTTCAGAAGCAAAGCTTCTCTCATCAGAATAAACAGTATATGAATAATGATGCCACAAAATAATTACACATCTATGGAAGAAATGTATAATTATTTTTTGATATCGTTATTAATAAAATTAATAATAAATTCTTTGTTAACATGTTTTAATACATAAATATCCACAAGATATCCAGTTTAAAAATGGTGAGGGAATCTTTGTTCCAAAACATGTTGATATTTATATATTGAACAGTGGAGTAAACTAAAAATTTCATCAAAAGATAGGTATTCACGTTGTACACCACTTTTTTAATATATAATTATCAACATGTTTCGAAAGCGAAGCTTTCCTCATCGGGACATACAGAATACTAAAAAAATGTGTATACTTACATCATTATTTAAAAAAAGTGGTGTTTACAAAGTATTTTTGTCCCTTTATTATAAATAATTTCTAATTATTTTTCTTATAAATGAAATTATTCAATTATGTTCGATTCTTTTGTAATTTAGAAAAATGTTGTCTATTTCATTAGCTTTCAGCCTCATATCAAGTTAATCCAGCACTGTCCGCAGCGTGGTTGAGGTTTTAATTAAGCGCCGGGCTGACAACGCAGAGGTCCCGGGTTCGCCCCCGACACAGCCTGCCCCTGTCGCATTAACATACGCGGGAGACGCGAACGGCCGCCAACGGGGGACTTTTTTCTACAGTATTGAGAAATCAAATGTACAACGGGCATGGGCCAAATGAACGCCGTAATGAGGGGGAACTATCAACCGACCACCCGCGAGATAAAAACCAAATTAGGTAATCAGCCAGTGTGATTTACAAAATCGATTTAAAACTCCATTTTTTAAAAATCCACAGGAACTTCTTATTCACGGCATCAAACTTTGAGCAAATAATAGATGTTTTCAAGTATAATTTTGGACAAAAAATCACCCGCAACAACTCCACTTCCTTCGATAAAAGGTTATAATTTCTCAGTACAGTTGATAATATCAATAATCCATGATGATCGAAAAACATTGAGTTTCGCAGATTTTTTTGGTTTTGTTAACCATTTGTGTATTAAGAGGAACAGCTGCGCTGCCCGTTTCATACATAACTTAATTTAGGATTTGAGGCCAAAATACCCATCCAAACTGAATGATATATGTTTTTAAATTAAATGTTTATTAATTATTTAGTAAGGATGAGAAGTATTTTTTTTTATAATTATGAATTATATGCCATGAAAAAAAAACAATTTCCGTAATTTTAGAGATAATTTAGAAAATTATGACAGTAAGGCACTTGTACATAATACAGGCTCTCTATAAATTTTTGAACAATATTGATAATGCCATTAGGTCACAACAAGTGCGCAATACTAGAATGGGTTCATCTCTAATATATCAGCCGGCAAATAAGAACATTATTTGGACAAAGGAGTTTTTCTTGTAAAGCTCCTTTGTTACATAATAGGCTTAGTGACAACATTAAAACTAAAGGTACGCTAAATTTATTTTAAAATTTGCCAAAAAGTCTATGTTAGCTGAGAGTGGTGATTTTGCTTTATCCATGTTATCCATTACGTTGTAATCAATGTTGAAACTTATGTACGCTCGATCTTATCATTATTACTTACTTATTACTATTTACTTCTTATCACTTATTACTACTTACTTATTACTCATAATTTAATTTTTTTACCTACTTATTATTTACTTATTACTATTTACATAATTTTATCTACATATTATTATTTACCCATTTTTATTATTATGTAATTATTACTATTTACTTAATATTATATGTGTATTATTATATGCTTATTACTATTTACTGATTATTATTTACTTATTATTATTATTTAATTATTGTTATTTAATTTTTATTATTTATTTACTTATTATAATTTACTTATTTTACTGGATATTATTAAATTGTTAAAAAGCTCTTCTTAATACAGGACTGTCCTAGTGAGATGAGTGACTGATGTTTTTGTTTTTATATTTAAATTTAAGAATAAATAAATAAATGTAATTCCACGTATTTCATAGAGCAGAATTTTCCTGATCGGGGCATTCTCCGTGGTATATCCACTGACCCTAATTCCTGCAACATATATTCTTGGAAGGTGCGTTAAAACAGCAAACAAAGACGTTATTAAAGGCAATCATTTGGTTCGCTATGATTTATGGTCCACGAAGCTGTTAGGCGTTACGTCACCCCGGTGCGCGCAACGGCAGTTATATTGCCCGGTAAACCTGGCAGATTTTCCTACTTGACTACGAGTACTAACATGTAACCCAACGGCCGACCTTTCCATAGTAACAACTCGGAGATATAATCTGTCATTATGGTGAACTGACGCTATCACTTTGTGACCAGGCGATCTGGTTATGGATCTGTGGAAATATAACTTCTCATTTTACATTGTCATCACGGTAACAATAGCGACCATCCTCGATACATTTTCTATTGACTATACAAAGACTTGAAATGAAGGTGTGAGTTCGGTTTTTTTTTAAACATTTAAACTTTAAAAATAAAACGTGTTTAACAGTCTAATTAACAATGCAGCCTTTTTATTAAAGATCGTGACACTTGTTGGCAAACCTATTATTGGTTCAGTTTTTAATTTACCATGCTTCATAAATAATTTAAACTGTTGATTTTTCAAATAATAAAAAATAAATAACAACAGAAAAGGTCAAGAAAAAAGGAACCAGCAAAATATATGAGGAAATTAATTGAAGAGGATATTAACAGCTTTTAGAAATCGAAGTAATTTAAAAAAAAAAAATTTATCCATCTATTTTACATTTTTAATGTTCCCTTCTGGCTACGATAGCTTGGGTCGTGTTGTAGCAAGTAGTCCATTTCGTTCGTGGTTAAGTCAAATAAAATAATCTATTTTGTCAACATAGTAACATATGTGTAGTACTCTTTACATTATTTAATATTAAAAAAATAAAAATAAAAAATGATGCAAATAAAAATGACGGAGGGGATTGCGGTACCTGTAGCTCAGTGGATTAGAGCGCAAGGTCCCGGAGAGACCAGGGGGTTCTGTATTTGAGTCCCAGTTGCTGCTATTATATTTTTATTTTCGGTTTCATGTTTCATTTTGGGAGTTGTTAATATTATCTTCAAGGATTAAAAATATGATATATTACAATCCGATGTATAAGCTATAATTAATAATATAATGTAATTATTAAGTAAAATCACGTATATATAATATAAGTATTAAAATAGGTTAAGAATAATTTGTGTATATGTAGTTAACTAATATAATATGTATGTAGTTAAGTTAAGAAAATAAAATAATTTTGTATTTCTTTCAAATCTATATATGTATATATATATATAAATCAGTTTAAGTTTGTTTGTTTGTTTGTCCTCGATGTTCTCGAGAATCACTGTAAGTGCCGGGAAGATTTAAAAATTAGTTTGAATGAAATCCAATATGCAAAACTGTTTTAAAATTAGTATGAAAAACATTGAACCTGCCATGTTTTATTTAGGTTAGTTAGCCCATAGATATAAGACTATATAGACTCTGGTTAGCTACAGATTGCACATTCAAAAGAAAAAGGTTTTTTACGGTAGAATATTTTCTAAATGGAAAACACGAGTAGGTACCTACCTAAAAACTTTATGATTTGGATATATTTTGAAAAAATTAACGTTTGGAATGAAATAAAATATTCAAATGAATGTGTTTCTTTATTTGGAGATAGTTACTTTCGCTGTCAAATCAATTATGGCACCCAAATGATAAATGAAAAGGCCGAGTACACATCAGCTATCTATATAAATATTTATATGTTTGAAATTCCCCCTTTAACCAATGATGTAGGTACATGTTTAACGATTACAGCCATTAATTTTATTTACCATTTAAAAATAAACGTGTTTTAATAAGCTAAATTTAACACAATAACAGTTTTTTAATTTTAAAAAATCACTCAACGATACACAGATTAATTTCTGTACCATTGTTTATTCAGATTTACTCCAAATTCCTGTAATTCATACTACTTTTGGGCAACGGAAATTTAGGTACTTAGCGATAAGAATTTAAAACACTGGTTGGCATAAAAAAATCTGATTCACAAAAAATATTCAAACTTAAAGTAAAAAAATTGGATTAAAAATAGTGATGGGGCATTTACCGATGCACTCACCCAAATTCGAAATTATTGATTCAACGATTTACGAAGCATATCTTAATATAAGTGTATATTCATAGGTATTTTAAAATTATAAAATAATTTGCAAAATTACTGCCTCAACACAGGCTAGCCTAGTGAAGCGGGTTATTTGAAAGTTCAACTATAACAGTTATTGTATTATTTTTTTATTTTATTTTATAAACCATCATTATATTATATATGTCTTTTAGTTATGGTTATATTTAATTACAATAAATATATTTTTATTCCTATTGATTAGTACTCATTTTGCAAATGAGTTATCCTTACAATAGCGTCAATTAATGGATGTAACGCGGACTTAATTAATAATATCCTCCATAAATAATTGAAACAAATATTCAAAACAAATTCTTATTCAATAGTATTCCAGTAAACTATAAGATCACTCAAAATTACCAGTGGCGTAGGATTAAGCTCACAAATAATTTTTCCAACTTACGTGTTAAGAACCTTCCTTCAGATATCAAACCGGCCTTCTGCACTAATAATAATTTCGGAAATTTTCAAACAAATTTATCTTATAGTTCGATTTTAAACATGCTTCCTCTAAATTTCCCAATTCAATTATTAACTTCCCCCCATATGTCGTTATGGATACCTCTCTTAAGTTGTCTCACTCACCCATTTAATTTTATTATTTTTATGTCTATTTTTCACTCATAGAGGCTGTCTTTTATAAATCATTATAGGATTGTCTCCCTCTTATACATAATACTTTTCAATTGTTGCCTCTCTCTAATATTTTATTGTGACCCTCCCTTGTCTGTGTGACAATGGGAGGGTTTGGGACCAGGGAGTGGCGGTAGTACGGGGGAGGTTCAGAGCAGACGATACTCGGAGACAAGAAGGCGAATAAAGGCTTGGAGTTAAGGGCGGAGTGGTCGAGATAAAACGAGATAGTCGAATAGAAAGGTTGATGCTTGTTTGTCTATTATCGATTTTCGTGGGTTTTCGTATCTATCCTACTGAGATGTTGTCGCAAAAGAGTTGTCTGGCGACGCCCACCAGCGATTCTATCTCTCACTCCGTTGTATTGCTCTCTCAGTTTTAATCGATAATTTTATTTTGGGTGGGGACACTTCCAACTAACTGTATATACATTTTGCATAAATTTAAATACAGATTTTAAGTTGGGGGTCGGGCCATTTAGAACATCAATATAATTTATTTTTCATCTGGCCCGACCCCCGTACAAGTAAATACAGGTCAGGTAAATGGGTTCGTTACCGCATCAAACATTGCGACGACATCATTTATTGGCATAAAATTAAAACATTTACATGTACTTTACCCGTCTCACTAGACGATGTCTGTTCTGAGACGGGTAAACATCAATATACATCATATCGCCATTTGCGCGGGGAGGCGAACACATTTGATATAAGCATGTATCTCGAAACTTTCCGTAATCGATTCACGAGTATTCTAGTTTTAATTATTTATCCTTTAGTTTCAACGTTGTTGTAATAATTTTTTATTCATTGCATAGGTTTCATCTTATCTACTCGTTTTCTATCTTTCATAAATACATATTCCATACTTGTATTTTTTTATTGTTTTTCTCTAAAAAAACATAGTTTCATCAAACGAAAAACACTTTATTATAAAATATAATCATTATACATTATAACAGTTATTACCTTATTAAGGTATTATTAGTAGGTTCTGTAAATTCCTCGAAAAATACGAAAATGATTTAAACCAGGCTATCGCAATGGACGGGATATTCTCGAAAATATGATTTTGAGTTAACAGTCGGGATTGCCCATTTTTGTTGGTGAATTTGAAAAGAATGGAATGAAAACAGTTTAAAGAAAAAAAGTTAATATGCTCCTGTTACATAGGTTGAGAGAAGTTTTTGTTTTTCAAACACATCTTTACTGACAAAATTAACAATTTCCTCCCGGATTGGATTTTGACGGGTCTTATGTAAAGCGTAATTTAAATTTGACTTTGATTTTGGAAATTACTTTTATTATGAAGGTTATTTTATCCTGATTTTTATATTTTTATAATATTGTTTAATTGTTTTTATGTGATTGGAGTCACCACTAAAATAAAAATATTTTTTTCAACTTATGTACATTGATCACACATCCGTGTACCTTTGATCTATTTTTGCCCTACATTTGTATGACTATTTTTATTTATTGTCGTATCGTATGGTATATTATATAATCACGAACTAAAACAACTCATAAAAAAATTCTAAAAAATCTGGCACAAAAATTATAAGCATCTCCACCTCAGATTTTAAAATTTTCCATTAATATAGAGCTTACTGTAAAACACTTATAAATTATATCACACATACATTCTTAATACAGATAAATCTATTCCTTTTGATATTAAACACATCACCGCATCACACCGCAAGGTAGTCACCTTGGTCCGGTTTTATTTCTTGTCTTTATAAACGACATAGTCAACGGCTTTAAAGGTGTCAAAGTTTTGCTATTCGCCGACGATATTAAATTATATAGAGAAATAACTGATTCAAACCACTGTCAAATTCTTCAGTTTAATATTGATATGCTAGATAACTGGTGCTCACAAAACAATTTATATCTAAATGTTGAAAAATGTAAAACTCTAACCTTTTCCAGAAAACGTCTCTCTTTTTTGACTATTCAATAAATCAAATAAATCTACAAAGAGTTACAGAAATGAGAGATCTTAGCATTATAATGGATGAGAAACTAAATTTCACTGCTCACATTCAACAAATTGTAAATAAAGGTATGAAAACTTTAGGATTTATATTAAGAACAATAAAAAAATTTCAATCGTTACAAGTAATAAAATTATTATACATATCCCTAGTTAGAAGTTTAATTGAACATAATTCCATAGTGTGGTCGCCTTTCTACAAAATACATATTCACAATGTTGAAAGAATTCAAAGAAAAATTTTGCGTTTCAAAAATTTTAAACATACATTTAGAACACATAAATTACCCATCGTTAATGAATATTTTAAATATTCCAACATTAGAAAACAGACGAAAAATTAACGACCTAACCTTTTTACTAAAATTGTTAAACTGTAAATTAAATTGTTCTGAACTCCTGCATTTAATAAACTTGTACATACCCAATCGAACTACAAGACAGACATTAACTTTCTACATATCTTTATCCCGTTCTAACTATAGTTTGAATTCACCAATTCAACGCTTACACAGTCTCGGTAACAAATACTTAAATGATATGGATGTATTTGACAATAATCGAAACTTGGCAAATTTCAAAAGAAGGATGAGTGATTTGTTTCTGCCTGGTTTATAAATTACTGTTAACTACAACTTTTTACATTATTTACTTATTTGTTATCAATGTCAGTATTGACTTGGTTGATATTGCACTAGTTATTTTTTTTTTCTGTTACTGTGTA